>OY757018.1:15389271-15391509 GCA_963580285.1 Lucinisca nassula
GTCACAATGAACTTGACCTTAAAAACCCTGTGAACACGATAGAAGACACATTTATCATCAAAGAAGCTTCAAACCCTCCATAAATATTCCCCATGGAAAGACGATGAACGCTATTGATTTTCAAGGTCAAGGTTCAAAGGTCAAGGTCACAATGAACTTGACCTTAAAAACCTTATGAACAGGATAGAAGACACAGTTATCAGCGTAGAAGCTTCAAACCTTCATGTCGATGAATGGTGTGCTGTTCCCCATGGAAAGACGATGGCCCCTATTGATTTTCAAGGTCAAGGGTCGGAGATCAAGGTCACAAAGGACTTGACCTTAAAATCTTATAAACAGGATGGAATACACAGTTATCATCGTATAAGCTTCAAACCTTCTACAAATGTTCCCATTGGGAGACGATGAACCGTATTGACTTTCAAGGTCAGTGGTCAGAGGTCAGGGTCACAATGGACTTGACCTGAAAAATCTCATGAACATGACAGAATATACAGCTATCATCGTAGAAGCTTCAAACCTTCATGTCGATGAATGGTGTGCTGTTGCGAGGGGATGCTACGCTTGCGTTGCCTTGTTTGTTCTGTGGAGATTATTTCACATATATCTAACCGATCGTTAATCACAGGTTGGCGAAAATCGAGGCCGGCATCCCCGGAGAAAAACCACCCGACCTCCGGTTGGCGTCTCACATGTAACCTTAGCCAGTTTCGAAACACAGCCGTGAGAGAGCTATGATTAACAGTCGATAAGGCAAAGAGGCACCTCCAAGCAATCATTTATAATCAGATAGATCCGAGCTGTGTCCTAGCTTCATATTAACTGCAAATGACAAGCACAATAAATAGTTTAAGTTTCGTATTTGTTTATAAAACTTGTATTATGGTTACTTTCTAAAATTGCCTCGAGGCCTCGGACCAATGCAGCAGATCTCGGACCTTTCTTTCTTTCTTTGTTCCGGTTCACCTTAACCCCAGGAGGGGACACAGACGGTGTACATTGCATACACTCCAGTTTTGCAGGATGAAAGCCTACACAGTTATCATGTAATTACGGTTGGGTTCTTTAACCTGCACAGGGGGCCTCCAGTTAACGTCCAGATCCGAAGGTCAATGCGAAATTACTTGATCAATGACATTATACTATAAGCCAGGTTACTTATATTTTTATGACATCCAATGTTTATTATAGATATATATAAATTGATTTATAGATGTCTATTATAAAATTATAGATATCTCGTAAAATTATAGATATTCGAAATTGTATTAAATAGTAAAACGACACGCCATATACTTTTCTACGTTCAGTCATAGTAATTGAGTCACGTGACTGATTTCACGCTCTCTTTCAAACGTGGTCGTTGTGCTCCACGAAATTGTTCGAAATTTCACGAATCTCCCAGTCGAACACAAAACGTGCTCCACGTTTCAGTTCGTGGACCACGAAATCACCAGTCGAATACCGCCAATATATGTCAATCAGCAGATTCGGTAGAGTGTATTTTGCATGCTTTTTGCAAGCGGACCAAATAACCATATACCACACAGCTTTGTTTGTGTTACAGTAGAATTCACGCAATCTGGTTACTTGGTTTACCTTTTTGTTAATAGAACATTCGAAAGGCAGATATAGTGGGCCGTAGATCACTTGCCCACGTGATGTATATATATTTATATACATGTTCCTCCTAGGATTTGCATAACTGGTCCATTACAGTAAGCAACCTCTGAAAATGATAAAAAAAAAAAAGAAACGACGCACGACGTTTGAATGGGGTCGAGGTGTCGATTCGGCGTCTTGACGCCGAGCCGATGGTGATGACCTCTGTTCAGGCGTTGTGTGTGTAACCCAATTTCTTTTGCAGAGGATTTGTACTTTGGCGTCACGTTGTATTTGCTATGTTCTGTTGCTATGCACTAATGCCACCTGCGTGTGGCCTGTTGCACTTTCATGAATAAAGGATTCGTATCGTATCGTATCGTATCGATAAAATTGACTAGGCGGAGCTATGCAGGTGTTGTCAATATATGTCAAAATCGCTGAGTTCACCAGAAGATTCGGTACAGTGCCATTCGAATGCTTTCTTCAAGCGGACCAAAAGCCCATATACACCACAGCTTTGCTTGTGTTACAGCTGAATTCACACATTCGGGCGACTTGGTTTACCTTCTTGTAAAAGGAACGTTCCAAAGGCAGGTACAAACGATAGCTCCGCCTAGTCAATCTTATCTGCGA